>JAPDVU010000014.1:23275802-23290802 GCA_026230045.1 Corynorhinus townsendii
GAGCAGAGCTGAGGTGTCCCCGGGGCGGGCCAGGCGTCTGTGGGCCAGGCTGTGTGACGTTTTCTGGGGAGAAGACACTCTATCGGGTACTGGAAAGAGTGAGGGATCCCCTTGACGGTGACGGCGTCAGATGGGCCTCTCCAGGCCTGCCTGGTCCCTCTCGCGGCCTTGCCGCTGGGCTTGGCCTTGGCCTTGGGCTTGGGGGAAGAGGCCTGTCTTGTTCTAAACGTAAGTGAACTCAAGATCAACTCCTTCCACTGATCCCAGTCTCAGGCCTTCAGTCAGAAGGTGCTTCGTGAGGTAGTGAGCTCCCCATCAGGAGAAGGAAGAAAGCAGAGGCGGGATGCTAAAGGGTGAAACTGGGGGGCTCAGCCTTCAGGAGACGGAGAGATCAGCACAAGCAATCAAGTGCACCGTTTCCATAGGGACTCCCTCCGCCCACCCCTCCCTCATCTGTCTCTCCTTCTGTCTCCCCTGTGCCCTCCCGCCTCTGGGCCCACAGGTGGGTCGGCTACCAGTACCCTGGCTACCGCGGGCTGCAGTACCTGCTGGAGAAGGGCGACTACAAGGACAGCAGTGACTTTGGGGCGCCCCATCCCCAGGTGCAGTCGGTGCGCCGCATCCGTGACATGCAGTGGCACCAACGGGGCGCCTTCCACCCCTCCAACTGATGCCCCTCATTTCCTCCTTCCCCGGGGCCTGGTCTGCTGCCCAGGACCCCCCCCCCCCCCCGCCCCGCAACCAGGCCTCTTGGTGAGTAAATAAAGTGTGACTTGCAACTGGTCCGCTGCAGTCTCTTCTAGGCCCAGTGGGACTGGGGTGCTGTGTGTGTGTGTGTGAGTGTGTGTGTGTGAGTGTGTGTGTGTGTGAGAGTGTGTGTGTGTGTGAGTGTGTGTGTGTGTGTGAGAGAGAGAGAGAGAGAGAGAAGCAGAAACTGTGGGCCAAGGGTAGGACAACAGAGCCCTCACTACGTCTTACGGCGCGGCAGCTACTTCGCTGTGTGACCTTGGGCACAGGGTCCAGCCTCTCTGAGCCTCTGCTTCTTGCCTGGCTGACAACACCTTTGCCCCGAGTGGCTGGCTTGGCTGATCACCTGGGCTCCCTCTTAACGTGGTTGCCCGCAGGGGCATGTGGTGGATGCCCTTCCATAGCAATTATTTTAACCATTTTAGCTCATTCAACAGTTTTTCTTAAAAGACAATGAGTAGGCACTTTTTATTCACCGGACTCGGTGCACCTTCCTATGGTTCGTCTCCCCATCAGCTCTTCCCATGAACCCCTCACCTCCTTTGCACATGTATTGTGATGGCTCACAATTCGTTTGCCCCTCCTTCCTAACACAACTGGACACTTCCTGAGGGCAGGGGTGGTGTCTGCTGGCAGGTGCCACCACCGCCCTGTTCCCAGCACCTGCACATGATCTCTAGCTGCGCGCATGCGTGAGCCCCCCTCCTCTCTTGGAAAAGCCAACCCCCACCCCCTCCTCCGCTGATGACCTCGCGTGCTCCAGGAGCCCCTGGAACAGAAAGGAGACGTCTGCTGTGGAAACTGGGCTGGATCGCTTGTGCGGATCTCTTCATCTTCTGAAATCAGCTCATTGCTCAGGCCCCAGCAGCGATGCTTCCTCCCCCTGGCATGGGGCACCATCGCCCGGGCGACCCTCCAGGGCACAGACTCGGGAGCCTGTCCCAGGGCGAGGTGTCCATCCTCACTCTTCATCGCCCTGCGCCTTCCTTAACCAGCCCCGCCCAGTGTTCTCATGTGAACGGCTCATGAGGCTCAGGAACCGGCCCGGAGCCAGCCACCTGAATGCTCTTATGGTATTTTCTTAAATATATAGTTTAATTGATTTCAGAGAGAGGGAGGGAGGGTTGAAACATCAGTGATGAGAGAGAACCATTGATCCGCTGCCTTCTGCACGCCCCCTACTGGGGATACAGCGCAACTGGACTTGTGCACAGTGCCCGCCTGGTTCAGGGGTCCATGCTCAACCACTGAGCCACACCAGCAGCGCTAGCTCCTCTCTTTTAAACTTCTAATGCTCCCTCCTTTCTCGGGGTCTCAGTCTAGAGCACGTAAGAAAGGTCCCCAGTACCCGCCTTCACTCCAGGGCAGGCCTCTCCCCCTCAGCTCTCCGGGCAGGTCCTGGGGGCTGCGCTGTGCCTCGCGAGGATTTGAGCAGCATCGCAGCCTCTGTCCACTAGGTGTCACTCTCACCCCAAGTTGTTTCCATCAACCTTGCTTCCGAAGGCAGCCAGTCTCCCCTGGGTGGGAAATCAGCCGGGCTGCGAACGGCTGCTCCAGGGACTAGGGGTCCTCATCCCCGGGCAGGGGGGGGGGGTAAGTTCATCTCTAAAGAGGACCGTGGGCGGGCGTCCCCAATGGTGGGACTGCAGGCAGAGCTGCAGAGGGGAGGGGAGGAAGGAGAACAGTTGGACAAGGAGGGCCTTGGTCTCTAACCCCTCCGGGGTTGCAGACTCAGATAAACTGTCAGGGCTGAAGCGGGCCCCTCTCCCTTCTCACAAAAGGGGAAACTGAGGTCTGAGGCAAACAGTGAGATTTGGGTGCCTGAAGCACGCACGCGCAGGTATCTATTTACGATGTACATATATTATCTACATATGAGACATACACTGTATATATAGCAACTTATTAACAATGGATATGGAGTCACAAGCAGGGAAAGAATTTTAAATTGTGTTTCTCTGTGTACCCTTGGGTGGGTACACACACACACACACACACACACGTGCAGCCCAACCTTCTCGGTTCCTTCTGTTCAAGGAAGAGAAAGTGGGGGGAGAGAATGCGGGGTGCGTTTGCCGCTTTGCTCTCGAAGGCGTGGCCCGGGGAGAAGGAGGAGGGGTGAGCAGATGGAACCCCGTTGCTCAGCCAGAGGGACTCCTGTGGGCTAAGGGGGGACAGTGTCCTTTTGTCCTTTTATTAAACTGTTTGGGGGCCTTAATCGGTGTTCAACAGCTGAGCCGTACCCTCCATGTGACATGCAAGTTGTCAACAAGCAAACGCAGGCCCATGACCTCAGGGAGTGGTGAGGGGGAGGGAAAGCACCCCTCCCACCCGTTGGCAGGCCGGCCGGCCCCTCAGGCTTTTCCCAGGAGCGTTTGTGCCCCGTGGCGAGGGGTTTGGCTTCGGGCATCAGGGCACCAGGCTGCGGGGGAAGGGCTTTCCAGAACAAGGCGGCCACGGGCGCAAAATTAGCTGAGAAAATCTGCCTCAGGTGCGGGAAACGCAGGTCAGGTGTGAGCGTGCCTCTGCGGTGGAGGAAGGACATGGGGGCGAGGCTGGCCAGGCAGCAGAGCCCAGGGAGCGAAGGTGGGTGCTGACAGCAGAGGGGAGCTGGCCTTGATTCTGAGGGCACTGGGGTGCCCCGGGAGGGTTCTGAGCCAGGAAGGGGCGCTGGGCCCCCCTCTGAGGACTGCCCGGGGCTGGGGGTGGGGAAGAGGCCCGCGCTGTTTTCTGTGACCCAGGGACTGTTGGGGGGTGGGTATGCTCAGGGATGGGGCGGGACTTCTCCGGTGCACCCCGTCCTTACGGGGGGGGGGGTGCCCGGGGGGCCTTTTGTCAACATGAGAAATGGCCAAACCTGTGGCAAATTTTCATGAGTTTATCTGAGCCAAACTGGCGACATACGCCGGGAGGGGATCCCTCACGCTTCCTGGGGAATGCAGGTTATGTTACACGTTGCGCGAAAGCCGTGGGTGGCAGATGAAGGAGGCGGGGGCAAGCAGCGTGGCGAGACCTGTAGGACTGGGTGAAAGGCCACATGGAGAAACGCATCCTTCTCTTACAGAGACGCGTGCAGCACATACAGGCGGTCGGGGCAACAAGGCACTGACGAGGGGTCCGTGGTCTCGCCGGCGGGGAGCCCTCGAGGGGACGAGAGAAGGAAATCCCCGGACCTTCCACAGCGATGCTGTCCTGGGCGCGGGAGGACAGCGGGCGGGGCTCGCTCTGCTGAGGACGCACTTTGCTGAGGGAGCGGCCACCTGCCCGGGGAGGCATCTGCGACCAGACCCTCCTGGGGGGTTACTTTGGGTCACCGAGCTGGTGGGGCCTGCCCTGTGCCCCCCACCCCGAGCGTGTCCGGTTTATCACATAGCCCCCTTCTCGTTCACATTTGCAAGCGCACCTGCTCTGTTGCACCACCAAATGAAGCCGAGTAGATCTGAGGATCTCACTGGCTTTCAAAGTGATTCATAAAAAAATAAAAATAAAGAGTGATTCATGAATCTGGCAGCGTCCCAACCAGCAACTGGAAGGGCGCTCCGAGGGCCCATGGGCCCGTACAAAGCAGGAAGTTTTTATCGGGAGGAGGGTGGGGCAAGGCAGCTATTCAGAGAAGAAAAGACTATTTGGGGGCTGGGACATCTTTTTTTGGAGGGACGAGAAGGGGGAGCGTTTGTATCTCGTAGATTGCCTCTTCTTTCTAGGGTGGAGGGTAGGGAGGGTGACAGGCGACCTCATTGAAGTCGGCCGGAAAGTTCCAGGCTGGCTGATGAAGATTCTGTCCCAGGAGCAGCAGCCACTGCTGGTAGAGCAGGTGTGAGATGTAGGTTTGGTATCCTGGGCTTTTGATGCCATTTTGGGCCTGTGGTTTTTTCCCCTGTAACAGTTGGTGTTTCAGACATTCCTTTTATGAGAAAAGTTACAGATACAGGGCTGTGTACCCCCTGACCCCAAACCACTCCCTTTTCTTCCCCTGCCTTGAGGTGCCACTTGTATCTTTTTTTTTTAATTTCACTACATTTGTGAATATCCATGAACAATATGTAGTATTTTTTGCAAGAGTTACATTTCTTTTTTTAAAATATATTTTATTGAGATTTTACGGAGAGGAAGGGAGAGGGATAGAGAGTTAGAAACATCGAGGAGAGAGAAACATCCATCAACTGCCTCCTGCACACCCCCCACTGGGGATGTGCCTGCAACCCAGGTACATGCCCTTGATTGGAATCGAACCCGGGACCCTTGAGTCCGCAGGCCGACGCTCTATCCACTGAGCCACACCGGTTAGGGCTATAGTATTGTTTCTACACTTCTCCTAAACAGGAAACCCTAAGCATCATTTAGTAACTTGTTCTTTCCTCTCAACATTATGTCCCCAAGGCCTATTCATGTGATAACACGTAGTAGGTTTAGATCCGTGGTCGGCAAACTGCGGCTCGCTTGCCACATGCGGCTCTTTGGCCCCTTGAGTGTGGCTCTTCCACAAAATACCAACAGCCTGGGCGCGTCTATTTTGAAGAAGGGGCGTGAGAAGACGTTTCAGTTTAAAAAATTTGGCTCTCCAAAGAAATTTCCATCGTTGTCCTGTTGCTATTTGGCTCTGTTGGCTAAGGAGTTTGCGGACCACTGGTTTAGGTCATTCATCTTAATTGGTGCGGAGTGGTTCATAGCGGGGACCTAACGCGGGTTAGTAGCCCAGGCCTGCAGGGGCGGGGGGCAGGGTGTGCAGGGGGAGGCACTAACGTTGCCCCATCCTTTCTCTCACCTCTTTGAGTGCTGACGGCAGGAACTCTGCGAGGCTGACGGGGAGCACATCTCAGCCCCGTGACGTACGGGCTGGGAAGCTCGCAGGTTCCCTAAGGAGCCCCGGTTTCTGGGACAGAGCAGCGCTCACCGTGTCGGGCTGCTGGGAGGACGCGCATGCCACTGTAGGCGAAGCACTCGCAATAGAGCCTGTGAGGCAAGTGTTGGATGTGAGCGCGGTGCTGTGATAACCCGAGCACAGAGGGTGCCCATGGAGCTGTGTCCCGGCCGCCTCTCCCAGGCTGCGCCTCTGGACACGTCCCTTCCCTGTCGGTAGAACAGGGCAGCGGCGACGTTTCGTGGACACTCAGCAAAGATGCGTTTCTCCTGCCTCACTGCCGTCGCCTCACTGCCGGTGCAGGTTAGAGTCTCCTGGGACGGTAAGGGGACTAAGGCTCAGAGAGGTGGAGACACTTTCTGCAGGTCACACAGCACGCTGGGGTGGGTGGGCTTTCTCCAGGCCACGCCCCTGGGCTGGGTCCCTGTGCTCATTGTGGCAGACCGTCAGGGCCAGCCCTTCCTCCTGCAGACAGACCGACAGACAGACAGACAGACAGACCCGGGGCCTGGCCCTGAAGCTCGGCCACCCGCTGCATTCTGGCTTCCATGTGGAGCTGATACCAACAGCCCTCCACAGGCTTCTCAGAAGCAGCCACCCAGTGCTCCTGTAAGCTCTGAATAAAAGATCAGCACAGGGAGGGCGGGGAAGGGAGCAGGAGGGGGGCGCCCCCCACACACACCAGGCGCCCCTGCAGGCTCCCCCCTGCTGAGCTTTCCTTTGTGGAAGTGATTTGGTCGGAGTTGTATCTTCACAGCTGAAGGAATTCCTCCCCCAACTTGTTTGCCTCCGGCCTCCCGTGGCCCGGAGCCAAGCGGAGAGTTTGTACAAAAGGAAACAGGGCATGGCGAGGCCTGGAGGAGAAGGCCGTTAGGCCGCGGGTGCCCGGGGGGTGGCAGAGCGGAGAGGGCACTGTGCCATGTCTGGAGCCGAAAGTGGCTTCGCCTGGGCCCTCGGCGTCCCCAGGGGTCCGAACGGCAGCACGTGACCTCTCGTGCCCACTGCCCGGCCCAGAGTCAGCTCCTTGCAATGAAATCCCAAAAGGTACAGCCGGGAGGCCCCCAAAGACCGCCTGATCCCTGGTCTCCAATTGCTTTTGTAGGCAAAGAAGTTGTTCTCTGGATCATCTGGCTGAGGAACCCCAATGGGCAAAGCAGGTAAGAGAGTGTTGGGGTGGAAGGGGGGGGGGGGGCCTGGAATCCTGGCGGGGGGGGCGGGGGGCGGGGGGGCGGGGAGGGGGGTGCTATCAGGTCTCTACCTTATCCTCCCGCCCATGGGAGACTTTAGCATCTGCTGTCACTGTCGGTGCCCGATGGACGGGACGAAAGGACCCTCCCGTCCCCCAGGCACAGAGGGAGGGACTATTGCTGTAAGTAGTCCTGTTAGCTGGCGGCTGCTGTTACACTTCAAACAGGCCAGGGGCAGGCATGTGGCTTCCCGTGGCGGAGAGGGTCCAGCCCCCAAAGCACCCGATGAGGTACGCAGTCCGATGGTTTGCCGCTTTGCAAATGAGGAAGCAGAAGCATAGAGAAGTATAGTCGCTCCCGAGGCTCCCAGCCGGCGCGTGGTCGAGTCAGACGTAAGCCTCCCTGTGGTTGGTTCCGGAACCCGTGCCGTTGACCGCTGTGTGGTCCAGGTTGCTGAACGTCCACGCTGAGCTGGCCAAAGCGGTGGCCTGGCGTGGAGGGGAGCTCCCCGCTGTGTGGAGCTGGGGCTCTGGGTCCAACCTGCGCACGTGTCCAGGCCCTTTGGTAAGGGAGGGCAGGTGAGTGGCCAGTGAGTGCAGGAGGAGGAGGAGGACAGAGGCCTTGAGGGCGCACTGGAGAGCTTGGAACTAGGGAGCGCCAGCAGATGCGTGAGCAGGAGAGTCCAGTCCGATCTGTGCTTGCACATCAGTGTCGGAGCAGTCGGCTCCGAGCATTTTCGTTAACGATCACCACCACGGTGGCGGAAGCTGCGCTGAGCCCTTTGTAGGCGTGATCTTAATCGTCACGGAAACTCCAGGAGAGAGGGTGCTGTGATCACCCCGTTTTACAGATGAGGCCACCGAGGCGCAGAGGAGTGAAGTGGCTGGCTTGCCTGGGGAGTGGGGTGCAACTGACACTTGGACTCGGGACTGGCTGGTCCCAAAGCCTGCATACCTGTATCAGTTAGGTGTGGCCGCCGTCACGCTGGGTAACAAATAATCACAGAAACTCGGCGCCGTAGAACACGTGTTTAGCGAACTCACCCGTCTCAATGTGTGTTGGCTGAGCCAGGCTGGGCTCCGCTGGGCCGCTCTGTTCTGCTTCCTGCGTCGCTCATCCTCTCCGGGGGTCAGTGGGCTGCCTGGACACGGTCCTCTCCCGGAGATGTTGGGGAGGAGGTAAGCGGAGACACCCAAAGCCTGTTGGGGCGAAGGTTCAGAACCAGCACAGAGCCATTCCTGCTCCGTTCTGTTGACTGAAGCAAGTCACGGGACCGAGCCCCACATCAGAGGGTGGGGGACTACCCTCCCGTCCCTTTAACAGGAGAGACGGCAAGGTCACTTGGTACGGATGGGAATGCAGGGAGGGGGAGGAACTGGGGCCAACGCTGGGTTCTATTAGGAAAAATACATCCGCACATCTTTCAAAGGGCGAGCCCTTGAGCGTGGGCTGGGCTTCTTCACTCCCTTCTGATGCACAGAAGATGGACATGACGGCTGGGACCCCGTCCTTGCTCTCTTGAGGATCATCACTCTGGGGAATCCAGCCGCCATGTTGTCAGGACACTCAAGCAGCCGTGTGGAGAGACCCACATGGTGAGGACGTGGGGACTCCGGCCAGCCATGGTGCGAAGGACCCTTTTCGGAGGTAGGTTCCCCGGCCTCAGTCGAGCCTTCAGATGACGGTAGCCTGCTGACATCCAGATGGGAATGCTGGGAGAGGCCCTGAGTTAGAGCCACCAGCCACGGTGCTCGTGAATTCCTGGCCCGCGGAAGCTGAGAGACAACAAATGCTTCTTGTTGAAGCTGCCGAGCCCTGGGACAGTTCCATCTGCGGCGACGGCCAACTGATGGGGATGCTGACTCACTGCCGCCCCTTCCACAGCTTGGACGGAAGACGTTTTATCTGCTCCCTGGAGAACCAACCAAGTCCCAGCAGTTGACGGAGATTAGGGACCAGAAATACTCAGGATAAACTGGTCATTAAGAACCATCTGTTCTCGGACTGCCCAAATCGGGCACTTCTCACAGGGAATGAAAATGCATCCGAGGAAGGGGGCGGCTGTGTGGGGGCTGATGCCGCCCCCTTGGGCAGACTCAGCTTGTTATTCGGGGCCCTCCGTGCAGCTGGGGTGGGGACAGGAATCTGAACAAAGGTCTGGTGGGGTTTACGGAAAGGAGCTGCCTGTTAGCAAGGCACTGAGGGCTCAGTCTAGGGGCAAGGGAAGTCCCCACCCTTACCACATCCCTACTGTGTGCCAGGTACCCCTACTGTGTGCCAGGTACCAGGTAGGTACTTAGCACCCCGCCTCTGAGGACCGAGGATTGGTGTGTTGGTACACTTTGGCTATATGAGGACTAAGGGCTGAGAGACAGTGTGGCGTAGTAGTTAGGAGCCCATGGGCAGATCTGGGTTTGAATATTGGCGATGATGCCTGCTCGCTCTGAGGCTTATAAGTGGCCCGTGGCTTCTACTCTCTGAGCCAGTTTGCTCACCTGTAAAGTGGGCACAATAACTCCCAGAGCTGCCCCAGCTGGTTTGGCTCCGTGGAGAGAGCGACAGCCTGCGGACGGAAGGGTCCCAGGTTCGATTCCGGTCAAGGGCACGTACCTCGTACCTGGGTGCAGGCTCCTCCCCAGCCCGGGGCGTGGCCAGGGCGCGTGCAGGAGGCAACCCATCGATGTGTTTCTCTCACGTCGACATTTCTCTCTGCCTTTCCCTCCCTCTTCCACTCTCTCTGAAAATCAATGGGAAACTATCCTTGGGTGAGGATTTAAAAAAATAAATAATAAATAGACAAACAGCACAGCTTACTCGACCTGTGGCTGTGCTCTGCCCAACTTTACTTTGTGCCCCAAAGTGCAGACTTTGAAGTCAGGAGACTGGAATGTGAGCCCCAAATCCTGACTCTCTCGGCCTCAGTTCCCTCCTCTGTGAACTGTCGGTAATAATAGTACCTACCTCTTCGGGCAAGAGAAGGGTTCAATACGATTATGGTTGGTGAACGTGCAAGTTCTCGCTTGGCACAAACAAGTGCCCCCCTCCCCCACAGCGGGCACCCTGTAGCCCCGATCCTCTAGGATCCCAGCCAGCGGCTCCCTCCCCTGCCTGACCCAGTTTTTCATCCAAGTTTGGGCCCTGGCCCAGGCCCTGGCCTATTTTAGGTACACCTCTTTCTGTTGCAGGAAAAAGAGACCCACGCACATTACCTTAAAACAGGGGGTGTATTGTGGGGAGAAGTGGGGACAGGAATGTGGGGGGGGGGGGTTGAGACAGGAAAACGCTCGGGACTGGGTCTGTTTCCATGTGGACTCTCTTTTCTTTGCTCCTTAAGAAGGAATCCTTCCACCTGTCTTGGCGGGGAGGACCCTTCCCAGGCCTGGGCAGTCACAAGCCTGGGGACACGTGGCAACTCTCATTGTGGAGGGCTGAGACTTGTGGGGAAGAAATGCAGGTCCGGGCTGCTGATCATTTGAATTCAGGTGTTAACAGTTCTCAGGATCAGCAGGGCTGTGGGGAGAAAGGAAGTGGGCAGGGATGTGGGGGTGGATGGATGGAGGCAGGGACCCTCGTTTCTCACCCGAACAGGACACTTGGAGATGGAGAGGGGCACCGTGAGTAACTGCACAGGGACCGCAGACACTCACCGAGACCATGCAGGCGGGCCAGGACCTGTGCTCGCCCTAGGAGCGTGGAGGTGTCTAGGAAGGAAGGCGGGGAGGCAAGCAGGGGCCCAGACTGTGTGCTCAGAGCACCACGCAGGCCAGGAGTCCCCCCTTCCTCCGGCTCTTCGTCGCTGGTGACTGACTCATCCCCTCGTTTTCCTGCCTGACTCCCAGCCCCGCCCCTTGGCAGTGATACCATCCCTCAGATCTGAGCGATCTTTAAAAATGGTTTTCAATTTATTGATTTGAGGGGGGTGGGGGAGAGGGAAAGAGAAAGGGAGAGAAACAATAATGTGCTGTTCCACTCATTTATGCATTCATCGGTTACTTCTTATATGTGCCCTGACCACGGACTGAACCTGCCACCGTGGCTTACCCAGCTGAGCCACCCAGCAGGGCCCCTTAGCAGTCTTCACTCCCCAGGAAGGCCCCTCCCTGACCCTGGTGGTTCTCATTCCCCTTATTTACCGCCATCCCCCTTCTTTATGTAGCGACAGTGCCCCAGTTTTGCTAAGGTGGGACACCCCTCCCCCCATTCGCTCATTCTCTGGGCTTTCAAGGAAGCTGACTCCACCCCCTGGATACAGTGGTAGACCATGTGACCTACGCTAAGCCAGTCAGCACATCCCCTCTCCGTGGCCACTGATGATGGATCTAGGCGGTGGCCAATCAGAGTTGTTGCATGGCTTGCGGTCCTGAGAAGAGCCTGGGGCCTCTTTTCTGAAGCTCCTGGAGGGTAGAGAATGGCGTGCAGAGCTGCCAACTCCATTTTTTGATGAAGGTTCTACACATGGAGCCAACCCCAAGGAAGTAAAACGCTGAGAAGCGCGGAGACAGAAACCGGATCCTGGGGACATCACTCAAGCGCCTAGATCAAGCCACGCCTGAAGGCCTGCCCTGGGCTATTCAAACACAGGAGCCAGTGAATCCTCCTTCCTCTGCTGCCTGCTGTGGACAGAGCTCTGTGTGCAGGTGTGGTCCCAGGGCCAGGAGGATGCTCAAACCAGGGGTAAAGGGTAAATGATTTCATGCAGTTGCTCGTACAAGTTCCCAGCCCCAGGGAAAGCTCTTAGTCTCTGTCTTCCTACCCGCTGCCCCATGCTTCCTTACACAATCCACTGCTGGCAGCGGTTTCCGGAGCCCCAGGGTTCCACCTGACCTCCCTCAGAGGGTCTACGGAGCCTAGGCGTGGACCTCCCGGAGCTCAGCGGTCCTCCATCGCCCTCGGCTCATGGTCTCCACTCCCTGTGCTTTTCCTGCTCACCCCCCCCCCCCCGCCCCTGAGATCCAGCCATCCTGGCAGCTCCCCAGGTTCTCAACTTGTCCCACATCGAGGTCTTGGCCGATCACGATTCCTCTGCCTGGAATTCCCTCTTCTGGTTTTTGTTTTTTTTTTAACCTGGTTATCGCCTCCTCATCCTCTGAGCCTCGGCTGCAATGTCGCTTTCCCAGGGATGCTCTGCAGCCTTTAATCTGGGTCAGGCCGGCCGTGTCACATTCCCATGGCACCCCGTGCCTTTCCTCTCGTAGCGGGAACTCCGTGCTCAGCTGCTCCCCAGGGTCTGTTGTCAGCCTCGTACACTGTCGGTTCCCAAAAGCATCTGGACGCACGAGTGCAGCGGGAAGCGAGCCCATCGGCAACGGGGAGCAGAGGCCCAGAGAGGGGCGGACCTCGCCCACGGTCACACAGCAAGCCTGTGGCAGTGAGGACACTTGAAAGCCGGACTGTGGGCGGATGCTCTGCAGGATCCCCGGGGCGGCCACCCCTCCCTTTGTCCGCTAGTGACGATGTTTCCGTCCTCAAAGACCTTCGTAGAGACTGTGCGGCTACCAGCCACGTGCCGATGGCCATGGAAAGCCACGCTGGTGGCTGGTGGCTGGTGGCTGGACGACTCCCTGCGAGGCAGGGCATGAGCCCGGCGGGAGACGTGGCGGTCATGGGGCCTGGCAGAGGCGAGCTGGGTTAATATGTATCTCCTTCCTAGAGACTTGAGTCATCAGACCAAGGTCAGATGCAAGGAGGGTGACTGTGGGCGGGGGGGGGGGGGGGGGGGGGGGGCCCGGGTGCCTGGGCCCTGGTGTGGCGACGAGGCCCAGAGCCAATGGAGGCAGAACCCTGGTTTGCCATGACTTCCCCTCCTGACGCTCTCTCATGGCCCGTAGACGTGAACTGAGGTCCAACCCGAGCTCTGTCCCCCACCGGCGGTGACCCTGGGCCAGTCACCTCACCGCTCTCCCTCTCCACCGGCTGTGCTGTGAAACGGAGATATTAATAGGCACAGCCTCGTCAGGCGGTTACGGGAATTAACGTGGGAAGCGATCGCCTGCTGGTAGCGACCCCTGACCCCGGAGAGGCTCACACCGCAGCCCTGGGCAGTGGCTAACGGCGCTCACCCAGAAAGCAATGCCAGTGCGTATTGCCTCGTTGGCTTTGCTATCCTCTGAACCCCCCTCTGGACTGTGAGCTCCGCGAGGGAGGATTCTGACTGCGTCCTGTTCGCCAGGGAGTGTGTGGTGCGGAGCCGGGCACGCAAAAGGCTCTCAGTCCCTGCTGAAGGGGTGGGCGGATGGATAGGTGGGTGAATGGGTGAGTGGGAGGGGGGGTGGATGGGTGGATAGATGGGTGGAGGAGTAAACGGTGGACGCCTAGAAGAGTGGACAGCCACAACAGTGAGGATGGGTAGCTGGCCCTGGCTGCCGTATCTCGGCAGTTGGAGCGTTGGCCCACACACCAAAGGGTTACGGGTTTGATTCCCGGTCAAGGGCACGTACCTGGGCTGCAGATCTGATCCCCAGCCCGGGTTGGGATGTGTGGGGGAGGCAACCAATCGATGTGTCTCTTTCACATCCATGTGCCTCTCCCCTCCCCCTCTCGTTCCCTCCTCCCTCCTCCTCCCTCCCCCCTCCCTCCTCCCTCCCACCCTCTCTAAAAATCAACGGGAAAAATATCCTCAGGTGAGGATTAACCAAAAACAAGAAGGATGGGTAGATGGACCGGGGGTGGGGGGTGGGGTGGGGCAGATGCTATAGAGCTTAGAGCCAGGGGTCCTCAAACTACGGCCCGCCGAGGTCATTTATCCGGCCCGCCGGGTGCTGCCGCTGCCTGTCCTGCTTAGCAGCCGACTGGTCCCGGGCCCGCAGTGCGCATAGGAATGTGTTCATAGTTTTTTTTTTAAACTATAGTCCGGCCCTCCAACGGTCTGAGGGACAGTGAACTGGGCCCCGGTTTAAAAAGTTTGAGGACCCCTGGTAGACGGATGGTTTGTAGGACAAATGTGAACTTTGGTTTCTGAAGACCTATGACCTTTCTGCTCGCGGCCGAGCCCTCTTCCCTCCCTCACCTCCGCGTCCATGGCACAGGGTCCCTGAGTGTTCAGAGCAATAGGCTAAGCCAGTGGTTTGCCGCTCTGTTGACTAATGAGTTTGCCGACCACTGGGCTAAGCACACAGCACTCTCCCTGTGGGTATTTGTTGTCAGTTTCCACGCTGCAGGGGTCAGAATATCAAAGGGCGCGGAGAAGTCTTTTCTCTCTCAAGGAAGGAGCCGGTCCCGCCTGCCCATATAGAAGCGGTGTTTGTTTGGTTTAACAGCTATTTGACTCAGACCTCCTGCCAGCAGGCGCGGGTGACCTTTCCTCCCAGCTCCAGGCCCCGCGCCAAGCCGGGGAGGGCCGTTCCCTTCGCTCATGAGCCTGTCAGTGCAGCCGCGTCTCTGAGATGCAGCTCCCACTGACCTCCCTGGCTCGCCACCCGCGTGCCTCGCAGTTCTCTGCAGAAATAAGAGTTGCGTGGTGGGGCTGGGGCAGGAACAGGAGCGGGCACTGCCAAATGCCAGCCAAGCACATGGTGTTACGTTACCTCCTTGGGGTTGACCGGTATACTAATCCCCCCTCCCCCACCCCCAAAAGGTCCCGTCGCTCTGGGTCCACCCTCGTTTGCAAACGTGCTTTCGCTGCTCGTCCCAACAAGCTGTGGGGTCTGTCTCTTCACCGTCTGGAATCGGCGGTGTGCTCTGTGGCACGGGCGGTGCTCGGGGCCTGTGAGGCTCCGTCTGACGAGGCACTGCACTTGCACTTGCCCCCTTAGCACGGTGGGACCGCGAGGCTGTGCGAAGCCCAGTCCCGCCTGCTCGGGGGTGAAAGACCACGTGGGGGACATCGGGGTGGCCCATTCGCTCGACTGCATCGACTGCCGGACGTGAGGGGGCCACCCACGGCACTAATACAAGAAACGAACAGGTCGGCGATTTCAGGGAGGGGTCCATTCTCTGAAACATGTGTCAGAGAGGAGGGGGAGGGTGAGCGGTGCCATTCTGGATCGGGCGGGCGGGGAGCCGTCTCCCAGGAGATGCTCCACCGCAGACCCGGCTGTGGGAGGATGAGTTGCGTCTTGTCCACCGTCCCCTTCTACCTGAGTAGCCGCCACCCTCCACTTGGGATGGACGGTACCCCTGGTGGATACCGGGAAAGCACGTCTCCTGGCCTTTCTGCGGATAGGAGAGTGCAATGAGCTGTACTCTAACGTTGTTCGATAGAGCTTC